>CM051033.1:23126218-23136218 GCA_027627225.1 Congeria kusceri | reverse complement strand
GTTATGATGGTGACGATGATGATGAAGTTTGTGCTGGTGATGATGATGATTGTGTTGGTGATGATGGTGATGATGATGATTATGTTGGGGATGATGGTGATGATGATGATTGTGTGGGTGATGATGGTGATAATGATGATTGTGTTGGTAATGATGGTGATGATGATGATTGTGTTGGTAATGATGATGATGAAGGTGATGATGATGGTGATGATGATGATGATTGTGTTGGCTCTGATTGTGATGATGATGATTGTGTTGGTGATGGTGATGATGATTGTGTTGGTGATGTTGATGATGATGCTGAGGCTGATTGTGTTGGTGATGATGATGATGATGATTGTGTTGGTGATGCTGTTGCTGCAGATAATGATGATGATTGTGTTGGTGATGATGATGCTGATTATCGTGTTGGTGAGGATGATGATTGTGTTGGTGATGATGATGATGATGACGATTGTGTGGGTGATGATGATGATGATTGTTTTAGTGATGGTGATGATGATTGTGTTGGTGATGATGATGATGATGATTGTGTTGGTGATGATGATTGTGTTGGTGATGATGATGATTGTGTTGGTAATGATGGTGATGATGATGATGATTGTGTTGGTGATGATGATGATGATTATTGTGTTGATGATGATGGTGATTATGATGATGATGATGATGATTGTGTTGGTGATGATGCTGATGACGATGATGATTGTGTTGGTGATGATGATGATGATTGGGGCATGCCATGTTACTGTCACTTTTCTTACTTTAAATACAATAAAATTGGTACGTTTGTCACAGTTATGGTCTTGTTTTTTTTAAGTTTCGGAGAAGAAGCGTGGACAAATGTTTTTATGATACATTTGCAACAACAGTAAACTGTAAAGAGGCCTAACTTTGTGCTTGCAAAACCATTAAAATGAAATGTGTTTGTAGTTTGCACAACTACTAGTCGTTTTTAGTCGTTTCTGTTTGATGAAATTTGATTTACTGCCTCAAACTCCTCGCAGCGGTGACTCTCCCCTTGGTGTTCTTCAGTAACCACTGGCACCACGGGTGAAAGACTTCAGATTTTAAAGGATTTGGGGAGACCACTGTGAGGAGTTTGAAGAATTTGTTAAAATATAAAATTTAGATTTTTGTAATATTATTTTATAAAACACACACACAAATGTAGCATTATTGGTCCAGTTATACATATATTAAGAGTTAAAATGAAAAACAAAAAGAGATAAATAAAAAAGTCAACATATCAACGCATTATGCTGGATGGGTAATACAGATCAGAGCTAATATGCACTTGACGGTTACTTATGCTGGATGGATAATACAGATTGGAGCGTTCACGATGTTCATGTCTTTTTCCTCTGCTTGTCCAAGATTTTAATTCGTGCTTGTGACTTGACCATGGTCACGTGGAACTCAGTTCTGGTTGTCCACGACTTTAATTCGTGCTTTGTGATTTGACCATGGTCACGTGGAACTCAGTTCTGGCAGGGATCTAATATCGAGCTATGCTCGTTACCAGTTAAATCTCTTCGCGGATGTTGTTAATGTTTTTGATATGGCGTTGACAAAATGATATCTACAATATGGGACAAGCACATAGAATATCATTAAGGAAAGACTCAAAACTCTGGGAAATTAATTATAAGAACTCCATTACGAGTATGCGAAACTTCATATAAAGGTTCGTCGACTTTAGTCAAGGGATTTCATATATAGTCAAGGGATATCATATATAGTCAAGGGATTTCACATAAAGTTTCGTCGACTTTAGTCAAGGGATTTCGAAGGAACATGCTGATTGTGTAAATAGTAGCAAATAATAAATGGGCCATAATTATGTAATATTTTTTAATGAAATTTCTTTGGAATAGGCACAGCCAGACGACTGTAACATTGCATTTAATGCCTGTTTAATAAAAAAATTAAGACAAAAATGTTACTAAAGACATATAGGCTGACAGACAGACAGACGGACGAACAGAGAGATGTGCCTTTTCCGATATTCTCCTCTCCGTTAAACCACTATATCGTACGCATATTGGTATTGTGGCAAAGGTCAAGGTCAAACCGCGTCTAAGATTATTACACATGCCCAATAATTGTAAAACCTTGCTCGGACATAGCTACGCAACCAATAGGCATATTACCCTAAACTTACTACATAATTTGGTAAGGACAAATAGAGGATTTCTATTAATGTTGGGTCCATGGGTCAAGGGTCAAGGTCAAACCGACCAAAGATTATAAAAAAGCACCAAATAGTAAATAATTGTAAAACATTTTCCAGGCAATAACTACAGAATCCTCTGGCCTAGGTTTTTCAATCTTGGTAGCTAGGTTTATTATGATTAGTTAGAGGATACCAATTAATTTTGGGGTCCTTTAGGTCAAAGGTCAAGGTCTATCCGACCAAAAGATTATCAAAATATACAATAATCGTAAAAATCTGTCTATTCAATAACCTTGCAACACTTGGGCCTAGGTTCGTCAAAGTTGGTAGGTAGGGTCGTCATAATATGAAGAGGCTCCCTGTTGATTATTGATTTTTGGGTCCTTGGATAAAAGGTTAAGTTAAAATAGACCAGTAGATGTAAAACCTTGTCCAGGCAATAACAATGGAACCCTTATGCATAGGTTCGTAAAATTTGGTAGAAAGGTTGGTTATGACTACAACTAGTTCCTTATTGATTATTTGACCACATGTCAAGGTAAAACTGACAAATTGTTAAAAGAAATGTTTCGTTTTACTTGTCATCCTTGCAGTTTTGTACCGAGATTGCTGTGGACCTAAAGGGAGCATACCTGTGTTACAAACCGTACATGTTAAAACGAACATCATATCAGCTTATGTTCTAAAATAAATATCATCATTTAAACGATGAATATGCCAATGACATACAGACTATCATTGGGCATGTACAAGCACCATGGACCTTCTTGTTATCTGTCATCTACATGTATATGTTAGCAACAAGTAAAACAAACCATCAGGGTCCCATTGTGAAATGTCAAAATGGCATGCCAATTGTGTCAGCTTTCCTTTAATTCAGATATTGCAAGAATGTTCTCTGGCTTCTTTCAGTTTCTACAATTAAAAGATGATTGTTTTATTTAACTTCCAAAAAATTCATTTCACCTGACTTCACTAGATTTTGAAAATCAGGAGCCAACTGACCAATGGCTTGTGTGAAATGACCTGCAAATGTAATAAGTGTTTAGACATGTACATGCAAAGGTTAGAACTTGAACAAAATAAAACAAACATTAACTATAAAACATATATTTTCTAGTACTTTTGAAGTTGGCAACTGAAAAACAACTGCATCAAAATGATGCAATGAAGATTATTTGCTCGAGTCACTAATGTATCAATTTCAATTTGCATGCTTCAAAAAGCATGATTTTGTACCTCTTTAATTCCCTATTTATTTATTATTGTACATTTATTTCGTATTATACAATGACTTGAATGGCAGTGTTCCGTTAAAAATTTAACTTAATATATGTCGATTCAAAAACTTGCGAATGTGATAAATGGGGCGTTGCAACTGAAAGTTAATTTTGTAAGCAAATTGATTCACCATCGCAGTATTTCACTCATTGTTTAAGCGCATAGAAATGTGTCTTAAATTGGTAAAGCTTTTATATAGCTAATGGATATTGCTATTGGGGGTTTGTTCACTTAATACAAACGATCTGATTTACATTTGATAAGTTACATACTATCGATTAAGTTGATGCTAAACATGAAGAAAATGGGTTCTCGTTACCAAATGTTGCTACAATAACTTTCTAGCTGATTTATGTAGCTTTTGTGGCCGATGTTTACTTGTTTGAGCAGACTTGTTTTTCGTAGTGCATATTTTATTCATTTCGTGTATCCACGAACACAGCAATTGCAAAATGCCAGAACAAATTTTATATAAAGGTAATGATATGGGGAACATACATTTCTTACTTATCTTAACAGCTTTATTAAAAAAAATACTAGCATAAAGGCAAAAAATAAAAATTTGTGTAAGTATCAAATCATATCACATATTGTTCACACAAAATACAAAATCAAATCACCAAGGTCGCCAATGTTCTGTCGTATCCATGCTCTGTGCATGCGCAGTCTGACGCTGCATCATTATGTTCATCTGAGAATTGGTATTGCTGAAAGATGGAACAGTTAGTGTTGGATACACTAACAAACCTTGGGCGCGCTCTGAGTTGCTAATGCTTTGAGATGGGGCATTTTTGGTTGGATACGCTAACACACCGTGAGCACGTTCCGAGTTATAAATGCTGTGAAATGGGGCATTTTGTGTTGGATGCACTAACACACCATGGGCGTTTTCTGCAACATTTATATGATTAGTTACTGGTAGGATTTGCCTGAAGGCTTCTGGCTGTTTTATGTGCGCTAACGAAGGGGCACAAGGGACCATCAGCATGACCTGTCCCCCGCACAACCAACCAATCGGCTGACTATAGTGCAGAGTCTGTCCTAATACAGTCGGCTGTTGAGCGCTGGTTTTCGTGTCAGTCTGAATGCCGTTTGGACTGCACAACTCCTCTGCGTTTTTTTCACTGGACTTTTCTGGTAAACTTGTCCTTAAGTCCATCACTTCATTGCAGTCAGACGTCACAGAGTTCACTTGCGTCATGTGACACACTTTATTATTGTTTGATGTATCTACCCCAGAAAGATTAGGGACAATGCTTGAATTTAATTTATCAGACATGTGTTGTACAATTTCTTCTTTCAATGTGGTATTGTTTGTTAAGGATTGTTCTAAAAATCTGGAGATCTCGGAGAGACATTTGGAATAGCCTGCCACATAGTTCGCATCGCACTTGGTGGATGTGTCACCGCTCAGAGGTTTCTGTTCCACGGAACCTACAAATAGCAATTCCGAAAATGAGCTTCCATGTTTGTTTTCAAGTAGATCTAAGTAAAAATGGACTTTAATAAGTAATAGCACATGTACTTGTTTCATTTCAACCAAAATTGAAACAAATTGCAATATTGTTCAAGTATATAACTGATTTATTTACTTATGTGTTGCTGTGTTGTATTTACGACAATTCTGAAAGACCAAAGTCCATCTGGACATATCACAACAGACATTCATCATGTACGAAATCTATGTAAATGAATGGCATAAACAGAGACACACTCAAATATCAACGTCTCGCATTATCAAATATATATTAGGCATGTTGTAGGAAACGCGGGCTTAATGTATCTGCCTAAAGTGTCGTCCCGGATTACCTTGTGCAGTCCGCACAGGCTAATCCGGGACGACACTTTCCGCTGTTATATTTTCTGTTTCAAGGAATTCTATTTTAAACATAAATCCACTGTAGGCGGAAAGTATCGTCCTGGTCCCGGACAACACTTTACGCACATGTATTAAGCCTGGTTTTCCCACGACACGCCTCATGATATAAGCTAGTACCACAAGTCTTGTCTTACCCGATGCGCTGTTCAGTCGTGATTTTACAAACTCCACCGTCATCTCCAGAATGTCCGCCTTCTCCAACTTCGAGGAGCGACCGGGCTACAATATTAGTAAATGTTAGCGTTACCATTAACCAAACATAGTCAATGGAGCGACCAAGCTGTAAAATACGACCAATACTAGAGTAACCAGTAGACAAACAAAGCCAATGGAGCGACCGGGCTACAATATAAGGAAAATTAATTAATGTTAGCGTTACCAGTTGCCAAACATAGCCAATGGAGCGACCGGGCTGCAGAAAAGTAGCCAAACAAAGCCAATGGAGCGACCGGGCTGCAACCTATATAGTCATTTTAAAGCGTTACCAGTAGCCAAACAAAGCCAATGGAGCGACCGGGCTGCACAATAAGTCAATGTTAGCGTTACCAGTAGCCAAACATAGCCAGTGGAGAGACCGGGCTGCAGAAAAGTAGCCAAACATAGCCAATGGAGCAACCGTGTTGCAAAATATGGTCAATGTTAGCGTTACCAGTAGCCAAACATAGCCAATGGAGCGACGGGCTGCAAAATATGGTCAATGTTAGCGTTACCAGTAGCCAAACATAGCCATTGGAGCGACCGGGCTGCACAATTAGTCAATGTTAGCGTTACCAGTAGCAAAACATAGCCAATGGAGCGAACGGGCTGCACAATAAGTCAATGTTAGCGTTACCAGTAGCCAAACATAGCCAATGGAGCGACCGTGTTGCAAAATATTCAATGTTAGCGTTACCAGTAGCCAAACATAGCCAGTGGAGCGACCGGGCTGCAGAGAAAAGTAGCCCAACATAGCCAATGGAGCAACCGTGTTGCAAAATATGTTAGCGTTACCAGTAGCAAAACATAGCAAGTGGAGCGACCGGGCTGGGCTGCACAATATGTCAATGTTAGCGTTACAAGTAGCCAAACATAGCCAATGGAGCGACCGTGTTGCAAAATACAGTGACTATAAGCGTTACTAGAAGTCAAAAATAGCCAATGACTAATAAAGTTTCTGAAAATATTGAGAAAAAAATAAGGCTATATTCACAGTTTCTGACGTAGATTCTATATACTATTATTTCGAAAATGACAAGCAGTTGGCAAAATCTAAAAACGTCTCAATTTGACAAGTTCAAGCATCTGAACTAAAGAGCTCAAGTATTAGACAAAAAAAGCATTAAAAAAAAAACAGAAAAGAAAAAAAAGTTGCTGCCGACGGTGTTCGAACCTATGTTCAAAAGTCTAACGATCTACCTCTCGGCCATTCCGATGTATATACATGTTCTTGAATATTTTACTTATTAATGTAAGTGGTCCACGTGTTTTGAACAATTTCAACGAAAACAACAGAAACACTCCGAATTATTCCAATGTTTAGCGTTACAAACGCTATATAATTTTATTAATTTCAGCTGATGATTACTCATTAACGGAACGGTATTTACAGGATATTTCTTCGTCAGTAATGTTATTTGCGCCTTGATTGACACTATTCTTTTATTTGTTGAATCTGTGAAAAAAAAAGATTGAAAATGTTGATAGGGCAAACTGTGAACAAGATTTAACGAATCACCAAAGTTGGACAGGCCAGTATCACTGTTGCTATACTCGATTAGAGTCACGTTATCACCTAGATGTCCCGGGTATGAAATCCCGATCTCGGCGGAAATGAGAGTGGTGGATGTCGGTCAAATAGAGGATTGAGCGTGAAACTAGTGTATCTGGTACCATTGGTATGGAAATCTTCAGCAAATACAACAGTTTCACAATGAACTCTCGAAATGGGTAAGTGGATTGTTTTCGTTAACAACGCTTAATCTAGTTTATTGGGCAGCACTTGTGACAATAAACAGGGTCCGAGACCAGTGATTTTTCGCTCGGACCGGTTGTCTTGGAATGACTGGTCCGGTTACCAGTTGTTTTTTGACTTGTTCAAACTGTGTACATCGTCAATTCTCTAAATATGTGTTATTAGGAATATAGGAAACCGTTCGAAATGCAATTGTTTATTCCTATTTTACCGGTTGTTCTTGTGTATAAGTCACATCTTTTCTGATTATTCAACTTTCCAATCATTAGTTTGTTCACAACATATCTTACATTCCTGCTTAAATCATTTAACACAATTTTGACAAGAAACTGGATCTGAATGGAATGTTCATAGTTGCTTTTCGACACAGCAAAAATGCATGGTGCACTAAGAACGAAGCAGTTTGATTATCAAGACCAGTTTATGCAGCATAGGACCGGTAGTTTCTGGAGGTACTAACCAGGAACCGACCTTCGTGTTTGGAATGGCCAAACAATGTAATGTTTTTCATTTCACATGTATGATAATATCGGTCGTTTAAATCTAAAATGGAAATCTTAATCATCTGACAAAATCTTATATAGGGAAATAAATAAATATTAGTAGGAAAATGGATACCAAGGGTCCAAAAATAAAAATAAAAGTTTGTCGCGGAAGGACCTTTAAGCTACGAAACACACGCACACAAATATACGCTAATTAATTCATCTTTTGACTGTTCAGACTATTAATGATCATAAATAATTACCATATTAATGTTCGCTGAACATGCCCCAGCACGCACTTTCATTCTTACACTCGCGACGCGTTCCACTTGTAAACTGGCCGCACACGTACTTTGTCTGAATTTACTGCATCTAGTTGCGACACGTGCAAATCCAAAATTTACATTTGATTTTAATTTAATCTTTAACAACTAGACCTTCGATCTTTCACGAACGCTCTTCGCGATAATACGGTGTATTTAAGATATAACGGGACAATCTCGTCAGATAAACGAGATCAAGTCAGCGCGTGCTTGAACACGCGTGCGCACGAGACATAATTTATTCCGTAACTAACATTCTCCCCCTGAGTACCGCTATAGAACACGATCCGTTGTGCACTGTATAGATCTACACCAGGTGTCACGCGATTTTATTACCCCATTATTTATCGGTCGAGTTTGATCGATTGCTTTACTTAAACGTACATTCTTCTGCCTTGACTTATCTGGCACGCTTAAGAAATTAAATCTTTAAACATGAAGATGTTGAATCAATCACTCGCTGTACCGCGATTTAATTATTGAAATTCGATCTCTGTGCAAATTGAGAAAATGCAATTAAAGCGACATTAATGTTCGTTTTCATTTCACTATAACGAGAACGGACTCATTACTACTACAACAGAGAAAGTCGGGAACAGAAAAGTGACTGATACACCGTTGCGCGTCAACATCATTTTTCTCGCATTAGCGGTCTAATAATACAGGCTATTATATTGTTCGCAGTTCTTATTTCAAAACGCAATTGTTTGTAGTGTATTTTGTTCAATGTATGTACATTAAGTGCGTATCCTATAATTATTTTAAGTAGAAATGATTTTAAGGGAATACAACAGAGCAATGATATAAACAAGACTAAGTACACGTATATTCCAAATACATTTCAGATTTCTTTTATTCCTAGATATATAACAAAAATAGTAAAATGTAAAAGGATTGAAGTGGTCGCGGCGTTCGCGAGTCCCAAATGCGACTCGGGTGCGATACCTCGTCGCAATACCCGGGGCCGGGGGTGCTATACCTCGTCGCCATACCCGGGACCGGGGGTGCGATACCTCGTCGCCATACCCGGGGCCGGAGGTGCGATACCTCGTCGCCATACTCGGGGCCGGGGGTGCGATACTTCGTCGCCATACCCGGGGCCGGGGATGCGATACCTCGTCGCCATACCCGGGGCCGGGGGTGCGATACCTCGTCGCCATACCCGGGGCCGGGGGTGCGATACCTCGTCGCCATACCCGGGGCCGGGGGTGCGATACCTCGTCGCCATACCCTGGGCCGGGGGTGCGATACCTCGTCGCCATACCCGGGGCCGGGGGTGCGATACCTCGTCGCCATACCCGGGGCCGGGGGTGCGATACCTCGTCGCCATACCCGGGGCCGGTATTCTCGATACTCCTAAGGATAATCTTAACTTAAGTTGCATTTTAAGTGAAATTTTCATATCAAATTTTCTTTGTGAATTGTAATGATTTCAGTTTCAAAAAAGGGCAAAAATTAGAAACATATAAAAATATTTACTAGTTTACAACATTTTAATGTAAAACAACCTATGCACGAAACAGCTGCAGGCATAAGGAATTTTATGAATTTAAGAAATTTACTGAAGTTTTCAACTCACTTAGGAGCTTTGTAAATATTGGCCCATGGTCCATATTTCAGAAACATCTTAAGGGAAATATAATCCTTAACAATTTATTCCACGTGTATAAAACATTGTGGTCAGTGGTTATTATTTATCAATCGTATATTATTTACTTTTGTTTACTTAACAGTAGAGTGCAAATCACAAATATAAATGAGGCGCGTCGTGGGAAAACCGGACTTAATGCATGTGTGTAAAGCGTCGTCCCGGATCAGCCTGTGCAGTCCGCACAGGCTAATCCGGGACGGCACTTTCCGATTTTATGGTATTTTCTGTTTCAAGAAAGTCTCTTCTAAACATAA